>CM037854.1:147921313-147946406 GCA_021234595.1 Delia radicum
AAATAACCTCAAATTGAAAATTTTTCTAAAAAGTTATTTATTTACTAGACCAAGACAAAAGTTGAAGCCATTAATAAAGACACAATATTAATTTTGCTCAAAAAATAGTTTTTTGTTAGGGATGACTACTTGGAAGCAAGATATTTCTTTTTGTTCTTCTCGTCACCATATCGATCTGTTTTGCACAAATTATCTTCTCCGGAAATAAAAAGAAAGGTAAGTGAATGCTGAATTGAATTATGCTTTCAATAAAAAATTTAATTTTATTGGGTTTAACACTCATATTATTTAGTTTTCTTAAATTAAAAAATATTTTTTTATTTGTTCACATATTTTTCCACAAGGTGATGCCACATTGTGCAAATTTCTCTCCCAAAATAGGGGAAAACGCAGTGTTGTATAGCTACAACCTAATTTTGAACGTTATTTTAAAACAGATTGTCCGACAGTCTAATAATGACTTTGTATGGAAAATTCAAAACTTAATTACGTTCCATAACCAGATTTTCATCAAAATCCGGTTTAAAACCAGATTTCTTGTTTAAGATTTAAATTCAATATAAGAGTTATATAAAAAATCAATAAATTAAAAAATATAAAATTAGTAATTTTTTTGTTGTTTTTAAATTGGTGTGTTCGAATACATTTCTAGCAAAACTACACCATTTCCATTTGTTAATCAAAAAATCACACATCAATATCAAAAAATATCAATTGTAATTTCAAAATATCAATTGTTTTTAAAAAAATACCAAATTTAATACAAAAACACCAATTGTAATTTCAAAATTGCATTTGTTATTAAAAAAAATACCATATGTTAAAAAAATCCAATTTGTAATTCAAAAAACAAAATTTGAAATTCAAAAAGTTCCAAATGTAAATTCTAAATTGTAATTCAAAAAATATTAAATGTTGTTCAAAAAAATGCCAAATGTAATTCAAATAATAATAATAAATGTAATTATGGGCGCTGTGATGTAAAGGTTAGCACGTTGAACTGTTACACAGATGGTCCCGGGTTCGATTCCCGGTGACGGCAACATCATTTAGAAAAGTAATATGTATAAGTTTTCTATCCCTCATATTTATCGCAGCTACCACCTTCGGTGTTCCCATAGCACATTACCCCACCGAAGTAAAATAATGAATCAAGGCTATGAACAAAAAAGCTTCAATAAGTTCGCCAACTCTCCATCAGGTGGCACGCAACAACTGTTCTAAGACTTATCATCTCGCGCAATTACAGTGTTGCCATGTTTGAAGCCCTTCACCTTTCCCCACCTTTCATATCTCCACTATCCACTTTCCGAAGAAAGCAACACATTAATAAATAGGAAGAATTTCCTGAGTGTTGCTTCTCTTAAAAAAAAAAAAAAAACCACATATGTAATTCAAAAATATCAATAGAATTACAACTGATATTTTTTGAATAGTTTTGGTATTTTTGAATTACACTCAGGAAATTCAGAAGGTAGAAATCACTAAAAAATTACAGTTAAAATGACTACAAATGTATCCAAAAAGGCGATGACTGTATTTGTCATAAAAATTACTAACAATATAGTCATATTTAACTATTGATAAAACAACTACAATAACCTTAAATTAATGCATAAACCATAAAAACGAGAAACAAAACAATAAAAACAATGAACACAAAACGACTACATAGTTAAGTTGTAAAAACTACTGTTTTTAGCAGTTATTTTTACAATAAAAATTTATATTTCCTACATCTTATTTAAAGTGCAAAGTCAAAATTCCAAACGGTATTCCAGTTAAGACGTTTTTATGCATGAATGAAATTTTCTAATTTTTATTTGCAAACAAATGAGAATTTTTAAAAACTCGACATAATCTATTTTTAAATAAATAACAAAAAATAACTGTTTGCTGCAAAATAACTGTTTTGGCTGTTGTTTATTAAAATACTCAAATAACTACTCAAAACAACTGTTACTGAAGTACAGTATTTTGGTTAGTTATTTTTTGAAATGACTGTCTAAATTAGTAGTTTTTCATTTTATCATAAAAAAATTACTACAATAGCAGTTTAAACTGGATTTCTATCATATGGTTGTGTATAAAATGATAAACTAAAACAAAACCTTATATTAGTTTGATATAATTTTTATTAAAAATAAAAATAATGTTGTTTCTACCTTTAATTGTGCATTTTTCATTAAAACCATATATTATTATTATTAGTACTTTAAATAACTTATGTATACCAAAAATTATAAGGGAATGGGCCCCAATTGGGGCCCATTCCCTAAAGTGAAACTTTCGTTTTTTCTCGTGTTGTTGCATGAATATGTCAAAACTGTCAACTGACAGCGAGTTCAATTTCCGCTGTCACTATTTAAAAAAAATTTCGACTGGAATGAACACGTTTTTCTTGGTTTTATTGTGTATTTAAAAAAAAAACGCAATATAAAGTTTAATGTTTGTAAATATAAAAAGTGAATAACAAACAAGCTCTAAGGTGGATTTTTGTAAACGGTAAGAATTTTATTCACAACTATACTAAAACTAATTGATTCCATAAACAAATATAATAAACAAAAGAAAAATGTGAAAAATTAAATTTTCATAATGTTCGCTGAAGTGGAAATTTGATACAGTTCTTTCCAATTAAATAAATACCCAGTAAAAATAAATCGAAGTAGTTCAAAAAAAAAACAACATTTTCATCACATACAAAGTAGCGACTACTGCCAACTTTTCTGATCAGTTCCAAAACCTAACATATAACGTCATGATATATACCGTTTATTGGCGAGCAATTTCAATTATTTTTATATTTTTATATAAATATATAATTGAAGAGAACTCAATATTTATAATAATTTTTTGAATGTCGTACAGCTCCTTGCTAATTTTTTTGTATGCTCAAACATACTATAGTCAAGGTCGAGCTCATAGATTTTTAATAAAATTATTTTATTATGTTTTATGTTTTATTTTCAAGATATTTTCTCCATCCATCGGATGGCAACTAAATAAAATAATTTCATTAAAAATCTAAAACCACGGGCTTGATTATTTATTTAATTGGATTTTAAAGCAAAAGCTCGAAAAAACATAAAAACTTGATTTTTTAAAATTTTTTCGCAAGTTTTAGTCTTATTTAAATGGTTTAGTTACACACAGAGAAACACTTTTCTATTTGCCAACTGAAATTCGGTTATTACGGATCACAATCGATTGTTACGAATTTCAGTCGGTTGCCACAACTTAACATTAGCTTTCACAACAAAGTTCGTTTAATTCAACTGAATTTTAGTTGCAACACCCAAAATATTCAGAAATCTAATGTAAATATCGTTGTATAAGTTGTCACCATTAAAATGCACTTTTCAACTCGGTTGCCACTTTATTTCTCTGTGTGTAGTCATCACTTTAACTGTTCTTGTCTATTTTGGACTATTTTGGACAAAAAATATCGTTTGTTTAACAAAATTAAAAAGTTAGCATTATATATGGTAAACCCCTTAAGCAGCCTTAAACGCTAGAACGTCCCAGTAATAATAACACGGCATTACTTTTCTCACTTACTTTAACACAAACAATAATGACTTACTAATAAGTAGTTAATTACCCTATTATTTGAATACAAAAAATAATGCGTTACCCATAAGTACTTAACTTTATCATTATTTTAAATATAAAGTAATGATCTAAGAATTGTTTGAAAGTCTATTTTTAGACTAATTAATTTTTCAACTCTTATAAATACTTATATTACTACTTATGTTTGATTTTTTTGTAAGCTGGCAAGTAATGACATTTTGTGCAAGCAAGTCATTTATGTTTTTAGCTATCAAGTATAACATGTCGATATAGCTCAGATGGTAGAGTGGATGACTAACAGCCTGGAGTCCCAGGTTCGAACCCCTTGTGGCACATTTTATTTAAAAATATGTTCATTAAAAATATATTATTTTATTAAATTCAGTTTTTTAAATTTTTTTAAAACGCACTTTTTTTGTCCGTACTAGTAAGCATATAGGTAACCACATATTTTTTTTATTTTACGTGAGGTTTTTAGTAATGATATGTCATTATTTTGCTCGACTTTCCCATATAAAAGTAATGAGATTTGTAATGACAATTGTAATGACAATTGTAAGTACTTGCCATTACCAAATATGTACTTTTATGTATTAATAAGCAGATGGGTAGTTTAAAAGTTAGAGTCGATTATGTAAATTGACAATTTTACTTCATTTAATTTTATATGCTTTTACAGAGTTTTTTAATTTAGGTCCACTTTAAAATACATGTTGCCTAGTGTGGACCTTTTGAAAATTGTTATATAATTTTTTTTAAATTAGTCACCACAAGAAAATTATCTATAGCCGAAAAATGTCCAAGGAGTTGGCCTATTAGCTGATGTTTCTGGATTTGGAATATTCCACTAAGTTTTTTATATATCCCAAAAAACTTACACATTGAAGTTGATTTAACTTAGTACATCTTTAAACTGCAAATGCAGTTATTTTAACTGGCCTTTGCAGTTGATTTTACATACATAATTTTCTGAGTGTACTTTGAAAGTTTTTGAAAAGTATTTAAGTATGTAAGACCGAGTAGTGACAAAATTTACTATTATCAAACTATCTGAAATTCCATTTCACGATTTTCTTCCACACGAAATATTAAAATTTTTAAATATTTTATCTAGAAAAAAATTCTTTAGGTTCTGAATATTATTTTTAGTTGTATAAATCCCTGATTCCGTGGATTTAAATTTTAAAGAATTTGTGTACATAAAATTATTAGTTTTAGCCCTGAATATTTTTAAAATTTTTAGGAAAAAATTTTTTATTTAAACATTCCTACATTGCACAGAAAAAATTATTGTCTATAAAATGTCCTTTAAATGTTTGCTTGGTTTCAAACTTTCAATCAAAAGTTTAATATATCTATTAAATGTTTAATTAAAAATTAATTTGTTTAACATAAAACTTCCAGTTTTTATAACATATAATGACAACACATTAAAAAAAAAAAAAAATGCCAAAATAAACAAAAATACCAAAAAAAAATCGTCTAAATTTAAAGAGTCGAAATTGAAAATTTGCTGGAATTATAAAAGATCAAAAATAAAAGAAATCACCAACATTGAAAAAAGTAATCGCAAAAATTAAAAAAATCGCACATATTTGAAAATATGTATGTCCTAAATGGAGAAAAACCGCTAAAATTAAAAAAAAACTTTAAAATTACAAAAAAGATCGACAAAGTTGAAAATATACAACTTTTTTTTTTAGATTCTGGCAATTTTTTACTTTAAATTTAAATAATTTTTTTTGTTCTGACTTTTTTTTAATTTTTTTGGGATTGTTCCAATTTGAATTATATTTTTATTAGTATCTACTAAAAGTTTGTTTGAAATTAAAAACAACATTCAATTTAATTTTTAATAGATACGATTTAATTATTAATTGAAACTAAATCAATTAAATAGTTACAAATTGTTTTGATTAATACTACAATTTCTTTAATAGGACCAAATTAAAATAAAATTTAAATTGCATTTACAAATCTTTTAATTTAAACTCGATTTAAACTTTTTCTGTGGTCAAAAATGTCTGATACATCGTGACATCGTGGGTTCTAACTCATACTATTAATAACAAAGTAATTTGAGTTGATGCGCCGTTAAAAAGTTATTAGTATTCAAAACCATACTAAAAATCGCGATATATAGGATAATTTTATGCGATTTTCGTTTGACTGAATTTATTTTAAATTGTGGTGTACATTAAAAATAATTTTTTTTTAATATATATTACAATCGCCCATGTCCCTACTTTAGAACGTTTTGCAATTAGAACGAATTTGTGAAATCACACGAAATTGAAATTTGGTGTTCTCAAATCCTAAAAGCTTTCGAAAACTCTAATTTTTTTTCGAAATTATTATCGAAGAGCCAAAAACATATGGTTTTATGGAAAATAAAAAACATATGGAAAGTAAAATGCTTTTAAGAAATGCTTCTAACATTGTTGTCAATTTGTTTGAGTGTTTTTTAGTAGTGTCCGACCGAACGTTCGGCTTCGGCTTCGGAGTTCGGCCAAAAAGTGATGTTCGGCCAAGTTCGGTGTTCGGCCAAATTTTGGCCGAACTTGGCCGAATACCGTATATTTGAAGAAGAACAGTTCATTTTTGATTTATTTCACGTAAAAAAACAAAATTTTCAAATTTATTTCACGTAAAAAACAAAATTTTCAATTAAATTCGTCATATACTTTAGTTAAATAATAAAGTTCAGGTATTTCCATATTTTTGTTGAAAACTTCAATAAAATAATTGAACTGACTTTATAATATTTTTGAAAAAATATTCTAAATTTGCTTTTTTACAAATTTATTGATGTTTGAATATTATTTAATATACTTTAATGATGCTTTTTGTAGTCAAAATCAACGAAAATTTAAATTTTATTCAAACTAAAAAAAAAATTAAAAAGTTCGGCTTCGGCTACGGCTTCGGCCGAATATTAAAAATTTGGCCGAAGTTCGGCTACGGCTTCGGCTTCGGCCAAAAAAAGTGACTTCGGTCGGACACTATTTTTTAGAATATAAAAAAAAAAAAAGTTTTTTTAAAACAGTTTTCTAGAGTATAAACAATACAAATAAAAATACAATAAAATCAGAAATAAGTTGAAAAAAGTTATACATTTTTTAATATTAAGCACCATTTTGACCCTAAATTGTAATTTATTAGAAAAAAAAGGGCATTCGTTTTACTTTCGACCTGGCTTTTTTACACGAATTAAAACGAATAAAAAATATGGAAAAACGTTCTGATTTATAATCGCAAGAATACCGAAAAATTCTAAAATTTTCACTTTCGCTCTGATTTAAAAGCCGTAACAGGGGTGAACTTTATAGTTTACAACCGGATTCAAAAAATCAAAAAAATTTTGCACAACTTTCTGGATGCAAAAAGTTTCTAAAAAATTATGATATCCCAAAGTTAAAATTTCCAACCAAACTCTAATAATTATCTAGAATCGGCCCAAAAATTTCTCTTGTTTTCGCAGAAAAATTCCAGTTTTTTTAGTACGAAGCTAAACATTTTTTACAACTTTGAAAATTGCCGTATCATTTTTGACTACTGGATCAAAAACAATTTTGGCAAAAATAACACATTTTTCTTCGTGCACAATTCGAAAATCAAAATTTAATAAATTCCTGGCACGACTCTATTTATGATATTTTATTAAAATTATTATTTTAAGAAAAAAAAAAAAAATCAATATAATTCTTATAAAATTTCATTAAAAACATTTGCGAAGTTTGTGTCTTAAGTCTTTTGTTTTCTCTCTTTAATTGCAGGGAAACAAAGATTCATTTGAATCTTAATTTGATTACATGTGAGTGTTTTTTGTTATTCTTAATGCCAAAATTCTAAACAAGATGAAGTGGTTCCGACTATGGCATAACACTACAAGGTAAAGACATTACTGAGAAATGTGGTTTTTTATTTGACTTTCTATGGTTTTATGTTTAGTTTTAGAAAATTTTTCTAATAAGTCTACCAGGTATTGTTTTGCCATTGTTCCGACAACTTTTTGTCAATAAATTCGTTATTGGTTTAACAAAACCATGTTTAACTGAGATCCCAATAACTTGAACTTATAATAAGGGAAAATAAGTAATCATACGAACCCAGAACAAAATTGAATGTTTGAATACGAAATAGAACTGCATAATATACTGTGCGTATAAGCAGGCACGTAGCTAGGAATTTGTTTCGGGGGGGGCTTTTCGATTTTTTTATTTTGATTATATATATTTTTTTTTTGCACACTAGAAACAGCTTTTTTTTTTTTTTTTGTTTGCTAAATTATTTTTTTTCCTAAATTTTTACCTACACGTAATGGGCAATCATGTATAAAGTGCATTTCCTTAAAATGCATTTTTTACTTATTGTGTTCATTATTTTGCGAATTTTGATGTCTATATCGCGAAACAACGCTTTAATCTGTTTGATCACAATCCGCGAAACACGTCAAATTTGAAAACGTTTGTGTACTTTAAGTTGGATATGCATCGTTATTGTCTAATTACGTTAAATTTTTAGCTAAATATTAAAGTTTAGTTTAATTAAATAAAAAAAGTATTATGCGGAAAACTTTTTGAAAACCGCGAAAAATAAAATTGCGTTACTTTATATTTTTATGTGCTAATATACGTCTAGGGTAGCTAAAACTTGATAAATGTAAAAAAAAGTAAAAAAGTTTCAACTTCTAATAACCCGATTAAAATTAATATGATGCTTTATATGATCATACGAAATTTAATATGAGTCTTAATACAGTTTTATCCAAGAAATGGGCATAATAATTAAATAACATCCGAATAATGACGCGATACGATTTAATACGATTTTATATAACGGTTTAAATTTATATCTGAACTGATACTGATATATACAAAATAAGCTATACTTGTATCCGGTTTTTGATTTTAAAACGTCATGAAAATCCGAAATATCTATTAATCCTTTTAGACATTAGCCACTTGCAAAAGGTTTACAACTTTATAATTTGTAACAAATTCCATAGCATTTGGAAATTTTATTATATTCAAAAATAAAAAATAATATAATGAAAATGAAGATTTTGTGGAATTTATTAACTTACACCATTGAATAACAAACACGAAAAAAAACGTTGAAACTAAACTTAAGAGTTTTAGATTGAAAAAAATCTTAGACTAAATTAAGAACTCATAATGTTACAAATGAATCAAATTCTTTTTTTAGGGTTAAGAACCAGAAAGAAATCAATTCAAAAGACAAAAATTGGGGTAAATTTTGTGTATAAAATCATACACAAAATGATGCAATTAATTGTACTATTGTATTGATGTCATACATATTTACATCCAAAATATAATTGACAAATTTTCTAGTGTGACTCTGCATGGGGTAATATACAATCTTATCTAAAATAAAATTGTGTTTTTTAAAATATGATATAATATCAAAATATATATTATTTTGCAATGTCTAGGTATATAAATATAACGTAATTATTAATTGGATTAGTTTTAGCGTATTTTAAATGCAATATACAATTATACGCAACTATATATGACATCATATTAAATTTTTTCAACGAAATTAATTTTATATACGAATTGATATAATTATGTCCAGTTAAATGCACTGGCAGACAAAACCTTATAAGTGCATATAAATAAATGTATTATTTTATGCAAACGTTTTAACTCGGGAAATTAAAGATTTATAACCGTGCAAAAAAACAAATTAAAAGCAAATATCCTATATAATTTGCCTGACACTTACAAGGAAGCTTTTCCGATGGGTTCCCTTTGAAATTAATGAAATCCGGATAGCTGATAAAGCATCAAAAATATATGAAAAACGTATCTATTTTTAAAATTGGTGGTGAAATTTAACACATCTTTGTATAAAAATATGTTTAAAGTTTAGGAAATTTAGACTTATTTAAAAACAGCGTTAAAATGCTCGAGAAAACACACGTTTTGAAAACCATTTTGACACTATGCCGTGGACCCCGGCTGCCACTTATTTGAATTATTTTAACAAATTATTCACAATTTTTTCCCCTTTTTCATATATCCGACTTCATGTCTTGTGTTAAAAAAATCGTAAATTTTACAAGCAAGCGTGATTGTTGTCTGAAAGAAATAATATTTAAACTAAATTATATATTTCGAATTCACTTTGATTTATATTTTGGACAATTTCAAACGCTTTTCAATTTGTCTTTAATCAATTTTTTAAATAAAAACCCTTTAAAATTTCTAAAAAAAATCAAAGTTTGAGGCTTAAATTTGTTTCAAAAAATTAAAAAAATATGGTCTCTGTGTGTGGAATACGAGTCGCTTTAATGGATTTTGAGATATCGTAATATATATCGTAAAAAAATACTGAAAATTATGTTACCAGATGCGTGCGTAGCAAACCAAATTTAAAATAAAAAGATTGCACTGTAAGTAAAGTAACGACTTTTACGGCACAAGTAAACTTAATTTTGAGTCTTAGTGGTATCTCCATTTTAAAAGATTATGTCAAAATACACAGAAAAAATCATTGTCAAAAAAATTTCAATTAAACTTTTGTTCGATTTCAAACTTACTTTCAATTAACTGTTTAATTGAAAATGAATTTGGTATAAATTTTTTTTTCAGTTTATATAACGTATAATAACAAAATTAAAAAAAATCGTTTGAAGTTGAAAATTCGCGTTTCTTTAATTTTGGTGATTTTTTTTAAATTTTTTTTCGAATTTTGGTGTTTATTTTGTTTTTAAATTTCTGCAATTTTGAGGATTGTTTTTTTAAATTTTTGCAATTTTTTTACAATTTTGGTTATTTTTTTAAAATTTTGTAATTTTTCCCAATAGTAAACAATATTCAATTAAATTTTTAATAGATGTGAATAAAACTATATATAATTGAAAGTAATATTAATTAAATAGATACAAATTCTTTTAGTTGTTACTACAACTGCATCAACACGACCGAATTCAGTTAAACTTTTGCTGAATCAACAAATATTTTAATTAAAACTCAATTTTAGTTTTTCTGTGTAGACATATTTAATTTTTAGTTTGCATTGTCTCAAACATGCCCATTTGCAGGCGATGTTTTCTAACGAAATTTTAAGATTCGAATCATATAAAACTATTTCCTATTTGATCCAAGTCAAAAATAAATATTTTCATATTAAATTTATTAATAACATTATTACTTTCTAACAAATTGTAGTAAGTTTTTAAATTTGTCAAATCATTTCGGGGGGGGGCTCTAGCCCCCAAGCCCCCCCCTCCTAGATACGTGCCTGCGTATAAGTAACAATCAATTCATACAAAATATTAATCATATGTACCATTTTTAATAATGACTTTTATAAGTCCTTTTA
Source organism: Delia radicum (assembly GCA_021234595.1). Taxonomy (NCBI): domain Eukaryota; kingdom Metazoa; phylum Arthropoda; class Insecta; order Diptera; family Anthomyiidae; genus Delia; species Delia radicum. Next base: position 147,932,246 of record CM037854.1, read on the forward strand.
CAATTTTTTTCATTTAATTTAAATCTCGTCGAAAACTTATGCTATATCCGAGTGTTATTTGTTCTTACGAATTTGACACGGTTGATAATAAATAGTAAAATAGTATTAAATATTTATATACTACTATTTTTTTACAACTCCAATATGACTACCTGTTGAATGAATGTATCATTAAAGCTGTATTAGTTGTTGGTTAATGTTTTGTTATTAAAAAAAAAAACTGACGTGCAATTTTCTACCGTAATTTGTTATAATTTAAATTGTTAAACTATTAAAAATTATGCAATTTTAGTGAAATTTAATGAATTGATAAATATTTTAAATAAATATTAATGATAAAATGTAAATAAATTAAGAAAAATAATGATTAATGAATGAACAAACGAACACACATACACAAAATCACCCCGAAAAAAGGTAGACGTAAAGAAAAAAAACAAAAAAAAAAAAGAAATTCCAATGCGCAGAAGTACAAGCCAATCATTTATTAAAAATTTGTTGTTATGGAGTAAGGTGGGTGAGGTAGTAGTTTATATTGTACTGTGTGGAGTTTGTGGTGCCGACGTTTTCTAAATCTTTGCTTATTTTTTTCTTCTCTCTAACAAAGTTAAACACTTGTAAGGCTTTTATTCAAACACTCACTACTTGTAGTAGTAGTGGATCACCACTGGGAAAATTACAACAATTATGAAAAATCTAATTAGAAAAAAACCGTTGTCTAAGCATAAATTAATTGTAAAGAATACTGAAAAAAAAATAACATAAAACTAGTATGTTGTGTTTATTGTTTAAATAATACTAATAATAATACATGGTAATGAACTTTGTTTTAAATTAAGTGATTCCAACAACCACAATGTTAACCTTACTAAGTGAATGTCATTTTTGGACAACCCGTGAAGATGTACGCATTAAACATACCGACTTTGGTGCATTTCGTTATACACGCAATCGCGAACTACAAAATATGTCACCTGATCTTTGTGCCGAGGCTAAACGTGATTATACAGAACGTCGTAATGGTTTGACAGTGCTTAAAAATTCTCGCAAATCTCGCATGGGTCGGCTTAAAGATAATCTGAAACGTTTAGAGGAATTAATGCGTTCGTCGAAAGTTGTACACATGCATTGGACAGATGGTTGCCAAGTGTTATTGCTCTTTGCCAATGGTATTATAGCTCATATATGTATTGATATATTTACCGGTGACATATCTCGTATGGTCTATGAAAAATATTTAGTGGGCAAATTAGCAGCAGATACTATAACTGATGGTAAGTTTTTATAATTTTTATATTCATTCGTTTTTTTTTATTGTTTAATCTTTCTTATACGATGAAATAGAGGATTGTGCAGACATAACTGTCAACAGCATGTTCATTTATTACTAGGGTTCGGAAGTTAATGCATTTAAAATCGTGAACACTGACATACAGAAAAAACTAAATCGGGTGTCAATTAAAATATTTGTTGAGTCAAATAAAAGTCTAATTGAATTCGGTCCTATTAAATAAATTGTATTTTCAATTAAGGTTTTAATCATATCTATTAAAAATGTAATTGAATATTGTTTTTAATTTCAAACATATTTTAGTAGATACCAGGCACTTAGCCAGGACTATGTTTTACCGGCCCAACAGCAACAACAAAAACAAAAATTGTTCTTTTTTTTAATTTAACTTTTCCGATTATCGAAAATTGCCAAAATTACAAAATTTAAAAAAAGCACCAAAATTGTAACAAAAACGCCAAAATTGAAAAAAACAAAGGTGGGGAAAAAATCGCTAAAAATAGGAAACATTTTTTTTAAATGAAAAAAATTAATAATCGCAAATATTAAAAAAAAAATCAATAAAATTTGAAAAATCGCCAAAATTTAAAAAACAGCCAAATTTGAAATAATAGACAAATTAAAAAACAATATCCTCAAATTGACGAAATTAAAAATAATTTTAAAAAGAAAAAAGTTAAAATTGGAAAAAAATTGTCAAAACTTGGAAAACAATTATCAAAATTATAAAGAATTGTTAAAATTTAAAACAATGCTCAAATTGGCAAAAATAGCCAAAATTAAAAAAACTCGTTAATATAACAAAACGTCTAAAGCGATCTTTTTTTAATTTAATAAATTTTTTTTCAATTTTGGTGATTTTTTAAATTTTGCAATTTTTTTTTGTTGTCATTATGGGTTAGATAGTATTTATCATACAATTCACCGGGCAAACACTGCACAGGGAGGAAGTGCAGTTATTATTAAAAGTGGTATTGATCACTGTGAAGAAAAGAAGCATTGTTCAGAAAAAATTTAAGCTACAACAGTTTTTTGTTAAAACTGTATATCGGCAGTTTACAGTAATCCGAGAAATAATATCAAAACCGAGATATATAAATCACTAAACATATATAAATCACTAATACAAATTTAACATGGGTGGTGACTTTAATGCTAAGCACACCAATGGTGATCTCGATATACACCAAAGGCTGAAAGCTTCTACACGCAGCAAAAGAAAATGGGTGCGAGTTTTTGTCTACTGGCAAACCAACCTATTGGCCAACTGACGTAGCAAAAATACCAGATTAAATATAGTTTTTTTGTTACAAAGTAAATTTCAAACAAATTTATAAAGATACACTCAAAAAAAGTTAGTAAAGTCAGCAAAAAATTTTGCTGAAGCAAATATTAGTAAGGAGGGTACTTGCAGAAAAATTGCTAATGTCAGCAAAATATTTTGGATTCACTAACACTTGTTGACTAAAAATTAAAAAATCCTTGCTGAAAGTAAATAAAATTTTTGCTAAATATTAGTAGACTAAAAAAACCTCATTTATATTAGAGCCAAAACGTGATGTTTTCAGAAATTGCTTGTATAGTTGTAAAATTTCATACAAATTTTAAACCAGAAACTAAAGTTTTCAAAAACTACTAGCCGTAGCCGAACTTCGTCCAAATTTTAGATGTTCGGCAGAAGCCGTGGCCGAACTTTTAAATTTTTCAAAACAGATAATTTAGAATTTTTTCCAAAAATATGAAATAATGAGTTCAGTTATTTTAATGCCGTGCTTTGGAAAAAATAGGAATGCTTGAACTTTTTTATTTTTACTAATTTCATACAAATTTTTGTGTTTGTACTCAAAAATTAAGAATGTACTCCATTTCTTCAAATACTCCAAAATAAAATTATATGTGATCATATGCACCATCACATATATCCATATTTAGCTATTTAAAGATATATCTTTATATATAGTACTAGCTGACCAGGCAAACGTTGTTTTGCCTTCAAATTTTAATTGTAATTAATTCTTTAAATCAAGAAATTTCTTTTACGCAAATAATAATATAATAATAATATATTTTTTATGTTAAGTGTACCTGTTAAACATGAATTGTTACTTAAAACCATATCATATGAGGAATGCTAAAACAATTTTTGAACAACATTATTAAATAAGCTTGCAAAAAGTCTTGAATGTGATAATTTATTTTAATGCTTTTTTGTTTTTTGCTTTTGGTACCACGCCCATTTATCCCATTCCGCCCATTTTCAGTTCGACTACTAATATTTGTAATTGATGGACTCGTACAAAATTTGAAGGCTATATAGCTTATATAGAACCCCAGATATTTAATATTAATATTAATTTTGTATATGAGCTAAGTATGGCTTAGCTCATATACAAATTTTCCCATGACTATTCATAATATAATCAACGTGCACAAATTTCTAAGACTCTGGCTATTATAGAGTTGTAGATATATGATATATGATATTAAATATTTACTTTGTATGGGAGCTGACACGCCCACTGGTCCGATCACGCCCATTTTTTTCCTGATTATTCAAATCAGTAACATATGGGATACTGCAATGTTTCAAAACTCTTGCTATCACAATAGTCAAGATATATGATGTTATTCAATTTATGTGGGAGGTGCCACGCCCACTTGAAATATATATAGCCGAAAACCTAATTTGGACTATAACCTTTCAAATTGAACCGGTTTTGGGCCAAATCGGTTGGATAGTTTTAGAGTCTATATAAGACAAACATACAAACATTGTATTTTATATATATAGATTATTTTTATGTTTTCCGCTCATAACTTTAAAAAAAAAATTTCGGAACGATATATAGCCTATGTCCATCCTGGAGGACCAAATTAAATATTGGTAAAAAAACAACAAACAAACAAACATACAAACATTACCTCTTTATAATATTAGTATAGAAGTATAGATTATGTTAAAAAAGATATGATTCTATATGAACGTTTTTACTCGGGTGGTTGATTTTTGTATATATCTTACAAGGGTTGTACTTTTTAGTATCATTTTCATTGTCTCTACTACATCTTGACATGCCGCGACATCAACTTTATTCTGCGTATAACTTTCAATCTGGTTGTCGTCCACACTATAAATGTAATTATCAGCACAATTTTTTTAGTAAGACATTAGTAAAATATTAGTAAAACATTAGTTCAAACAGTTAAGTGCTGAATAAATATAACTAAAATTTTAGCTGAAAACACAATTTCAGCAAAAAATTTAGCTAAAAAATAGTATACTTGATTTACTATTTTTCTTCCAAACAACTCCATACTTCTACAACAAATGAAATACAATATAATATTCCCGATAAACCAATTCATAAAATTACTGAATTTGAATTCAAAACTGAAATTAGTAAACAACTCTCTAAAAAAGCTCCCGGATATGGTTTTGTAACAGCTGAAGTTCTAAAACAATTACCACACAAAGGTATAAAGGTTCTTACTATAATTATGCAGTCAATAGTAAAGCTAGAGCAGGTACCAATACACGGGGAGGTTGCGGAAGTTCTGATGGTGCCCAAACCAGGAAAACCGCCGACTGAAGTCACGTCTCATAGACCAATTTCCCAATTGCCAAGTCTATCTAAGCTTGCTCAAAAAAAAAAATAATAAATCGTATAAATCTAAATATAGAGGAAAATTTAATACTTGCCATCACACCAATTTGGTTGTAGATCAGATCCACAGGATTACAGAAGTTATCGAGTGCACCCTTGAGAACAGTAAAATATGCTCTGCCATATTGTTAGATGTTGCCAAAGCCTTTGGACAAGGTTTCGCATTAAAGACTTTATAGAAATTGTCAATGTATTATGTTCTAGAATTTGTGGGCAATTGAGAACGTAAAATTTTTAAAATTCGTAAAATTGAAAAATCGATGTTCTTGAATTCGTACGTTATAGTGATTTCAAAGTTTTTGTTAAAAAATAATTTTAGCTGTCAAAACCTCTAGATTTGTTGCACATACAAACTTTAAGTCGTCAAATTGCAAAAATAAATGTGAATTTAAGGAAAATTTGTGATTTAGTAGAAATATTTTTAAGATAGAATTAAAGCAAAACAATTGCAACTAATATAAAGAAAAATTTACTAATACCAGAAAGGTTATTATTCGAAAATAGGACACTTTAAGTAACTGTCAGAAATTCATGTGTAATTTCCAAAAAAAATTATATATTTTAGATGTTATTTAAAACACATTTTTTTATTGTTGAAACTTTAAATATTTGCTTGAAATTATTAAAAATAATTCTAAATTGCTTGAACCAAGTGTTCTTTTCTTCGAACAACTTATATTTAATAACAAAAAGGTACATACTAATTACTTTCGCCACCTAACACTTTGGCAAAATCAATTCCCTTAAAAATAGCGAAAGTGAATTCAAGAAAGGGATTCCAGAACAGAGACGAATATTTATTTATGCCACTTAACTATTGCAAAATAATACATTCATATTTAAGAAACATATTCTTCCGTGTCACATACGAATACGAGTACTCAGATATAAGGAAATTATGGCGCGAGTTCCTCAGGGTAGTATTTTGGGCCAATTATTGTAACTAATTTTTACTTGCGACCAAACAAACCGACCTAACTCCACCATAGCTACCGATGACACTGCGATCTTAAATTTTTTTTTTGTTGTCAGTAAAACAAAATCGCGAATAAACCCATGATTTTTTTCGAATTTCGAGACAATAAAACGCCAATCTTTAAGAGGAGCCGTAGAGTTTCTGCTCGCAAAATATTATTTAAATCGAAAGACCTGCAAACATATTCAAAAGTGCCTTTTTCAGCGTGAGTATTTACATGAACTTCCGAGCCCTATCACTAACTTTGGTTTCGTTGTTGAATTACTGCGATAATGATTTAACATGTTTGTAACATTTGATTTTTTTTTTTTGTTGATCAAATATATGCGCTTAGCGCGCATGGGCATTATCATGTTAATGATGATGACGATGATGATGACTTCGTCACATTGCACGTTATTATGTCTACGGCAAACATTAATTAAGAGGAAAATGGAAAATAAGAAATATTCATATAGAAATTCTCACAATTTCACATTCAAACTTAAAACTCTTTACATGAGATTTAAGAAACAAATTTAGAAATGTAGCGTTTTTTCAAAGGGGGCTAAACAAAAGGGAACAATATGAATTACACTCATCAAAAAAGCACGTAAAAATAATTGAAAATTCAGCTACGACAACGGAAAATACAAACTGTATTTGCGACAGCAGAGTTTTCAATGAAGTTGAGAATCACGTTCTGCTAAAATTTAGTTGACCTAAATTTTAGTTAAAAAAGTTAGTTAATTTACAATAATTTGGTAGAAAAGTTGTCAAATGGAAATGAAAATAAATCAGTTGAAATCAGCACATGTTTTCTGCTAAATGTTAGTTGGTTAAAAACAGGTACAATGTTTTGTTAATATACAAAACATTAGGAGAATTTTTGTTTTAAAATATATGCTGCTGAAATAACTATCACTCCCAATTATTAAATAAATAAAAAACAAATTAGAAGTATTCTTTATTTAATTTTATTGGAAAACATTCTATAAATGCGCTTAATATTGCTTTAGTTTTTCACTTTTTTTATATCATCCTAGCCTGTTTGTTTCTTGTTTTCTCTATTAATGCCATGCAGAATTGTTTGAAAACATTAAAGGGCTAAAAGAAAAGAAAAACAATATTTAATCGCATTCACATAAGTAAAAATATTTTTTACTTTAAAACTAACCTTAATATTTAAGCAAATTTAACTATATTTTCAATTACAAAATTTTTTTGTTCGGGCTCCTCTTTCTACAAAAAAAAGGATACACATATGAAATGCAACCACCGCATTTATTTTTCTCGATCATTCTTGTCTGTGCTTGTTTCTTGTTAATAATATTTAGTAATATTCACATATATAATATATTTAATACTAATCTTAGTGTATTAATTATATTATTAAATATTTATTTCTTAATTAAATATTATAGCAGCAAAATTTTGTCTTCTTGCTTTCTTATCGGCATTCTTTTTCTGACTGAAGTACAGGTTACAAGCACAAATATGTTTTTATCTACTAGCGCTTGTTATTGTTTTTTAAAAACATGTCATAGATCCGCTGGACATTTTTCAACCAAACTTCTCAGATATATAGAAAAATGCTTCTTAAGTAATTTGTGTAATTTTTTTTTGCCCCCTATTGTCAATATTTGCAAAACTAAGTTCGAACTTTTACAGCATGTAAATAATAGACGATTAAATTTATTTAAAACATTTAATTTTGTATAAATTTGTGGCAGAACACTTATTTAAGACGCTTTACCAGCGTTTCCAAAAAGCGTTTTGCCAGTATTTGTTATACAATAATTTCAGTGGTCCACAAAAAAAAAAAAACATTGGCCAAGAATTGGCTGAGACCACTGGGCCAACGTTGGCAACAAGTGTTTTCCCAGTGATATTCAGTCAGAAATTACCAACAGCTCAAAAATCTAACAACTCGTAAAACATTTATTTTACAAAAATTATGCTTTCTTTAAAACAGTTTATAGTAGAAAGGTTTCTAGTTCGAGCCCGGTTCCAGACATAAATTTTTTTGTGATTTTTTTATACTTTTTAATATTAGTTTGTTATAATTTTTATTAAAAATAAAAATTATGTTTTTTTCGACCTTTAATTGTGCAATGAAAATGAAAATTATTCAAGTTCGAGGCCATACTCTATATTTCTTCATTAGGATATTGTCCTAACAAATAATCTATAGAGTTTTTTGTTTTCAAATTTATTATTTGTCCCTTTCAGGAATGTTTTGATAGATCGATTTCGGGAATTTTCTAGGTTCCCATCACAGAACACGTTTTGAAAGCGGTAACAATCCCATGCCAAACATCAAACTTTCATATGAACTAGTTTACTCACTACATGAGAACTAATATACATATGAGTTTGAAGTTAAAGATTATAACCATTAGACTGGCCCTTCGTTGTATGGGCGATTTTAAACTGCTCCAAATCCCGCTCCCCGGGGCTCATTTTTTGAGGTCAATGGAAAAACTAATCCAGAAAAAATTTCAGCTCATTTGAAGAATTTTTGAGCTATCCCTGGCCCTTCAAAGTTTTGAATTTTGGTATTTTTGCCAAAATTTTCCGTTGTAAACACCCTAGTGTATAAATTATAAACCCAATACAAAATTGTTTTTTTCCTACAAAGATGTATCTATTACTTTCCAAAATGCCCAAATTCTCTAAATTCTGATTAAAAACAACGACAATATAGGGGTTTATATACAGATTTATTGTAAGTAATGATAAATTAAAAGCAACACGTTACAATAAAAATTAGTTCGTCATTCGTTTGCAACAGTGTACTTTTCAAATGACTTGAGTATTGTTGACGATACTTATCAACTGTTAATAAGCTGGTTGAATTCTTCCATTAGTTTTACCTTGCGTTCAGAGACGTCATTGACTACCTGCATTTTTTGAAAAACTTGCAAGCCTTCAATGTACGAATTATGTTGTGGCCAAGTAGAAGGTTCATAAGCCATGAATTCAGTAGAGATATTGAATCTTTTAAAAAATTCCTCGCGGTTCTCTTTGTAACGAAAAACGCTAAAGTTTTGTTTTTTTAAATGAAGGTACATCTTTCGGTTGTATAATATTTTCGATTTTGAAATATGTTGTCATGTTCAGATGGATCACCTCGGAGAGACTGTACCATTTTTGCTTTTACATCAACATTTATGCTGTTGTCAAAAAATGCTAAGCCAACTGCTTCATCAGAAAGATACCACAAATGGCCACACATTTTTTTTAATGCTGCATTCGAAATATCCTTGTCCACTATACCATAATTGTGCAAATCAATTAAAAAAGCCAAATCAACATTGGGAGCTGCGGCGGCAAACGGTGCGTAAAACCAGGCTTTAACATATAATGTTACGACAAATAAACATATATTCGCGTATTCCTTTGAGCTCGCGCGCTTTTAGTTCAAATTGTCCGCGAAACAAATAATTTTTCAAGCAATATATTACTTTCGCCATCCACCTGGCGTGGTGAAATGCTCCAGGCGAGCGGAATGAGACTCCAGATGGCGGTTTGTTTTTCCCAAGAAAATCAGAACAAGCTTAAGAAACTCAGCATAGTCGGCTCTGCTGTGTTTTTCGTTCAATTGGTCAATGCAAAAGCTCCCGATTTCGTCTGATATGTTCGACAAGTCGACATTATCATCATCCAAAGCCGTTTTATATTCAGCAACATCTAGTTCTTCTACAATAAAAGTAAAAGCATTGAAAAAGTAATTAGTTTCAAGTTACATTGAAATACATGCTTCGTATATGTTATACAACAAGAACATACCCCATTTAGCTTGAAATCTCTTGAATAAAAGCACATCCGGCGCAGATGTTGCCCCCATTTTTATATCAAAGACCGCTTTAAGAACAATTTCATAAATATGATGACGACAGGCCAAAATCATCAAGCTTCGCCCGAGCCCCTGCTGAAGTAGCGTGCACGCGCCATTTAACCGTCCTGTATTCGATGCTGTTGTGTCGCAACAAATCGCTTGAATATTTTGTTGCAAACCCCATTCAGTAATAACATTAATTACCGCGGCCGATATCTGATGGCCAGTTCCATTTCGTATAGAGGGGATGCCAAGCAGTTGATCGCCATTCTTATTGGAGACGATAACGGGAAGACGGTCAATCTTTGATTTTCCATGTATACTGGGTAACAATTTGCCATCAAAATGACAGTGCATGGCATATCCGGATTCAATTTGTAATTATCTTTTATTTTGGTAGCAATTGATTCGCGTTGTAATTGTCGTACTCGCTGTAGAGTGGTCCGATTGATTATCAATTTTGAACGTCGTGGCCTAGCGATCTCAGCAAATGCGACCAGTAGATGAACAGCATATCTATCTGAGACCTTGCATTTATCGAGAGCAGACACAATTCTTTCATTGATAAAATTAAATATGCCTCTTTTAGAAGATGGCACTGTATTCACAGCAAAGTCCACATCCATTTCGGAGTCGGTTTCAACAAGTTCGTTCATTTCAATAGTAGTATCATTTGAATCGATATCATCAAGATTACTTGTATCTGAAATAGATGCCAACTGTTCCTCCTCCCTTCTTCTCCGCTCTGCTTCAGCTTGTATGCGATCCAATCTTGCCTTCTCCTTTCGCATGGCGACTGTATCAATGCCTAATATGACGCCATGCCGACCCTTTCTTTGATTTATTAAAAATTGCTTGTCGGCTTTGTTAGTCATAACGTCCATGGCATTTGCTGCTGCGATATCGAACAATTCTTCCAACTTCTTTAGAAATGCCTTTTCCACTCTTCTTGTGTGCTGCACTTTCGCGGCTTCTATGGTTTAAATAATTTATGCCACTTACCATGCAACAATAACAATTTGTCAATGCACTTATCTTTGCGGTTGGTGGGTTGGAATGTAAGCTTTATCCCCAAAAACCGCACGCCTCCATTTACAACTATAGCTGCACTAGCTGCACTTGGTCGTTATAGATACTGATAAAAGCGATAAAACTTGCCCTTTGGATGGTAACTTAGCGCCTAATATTTGTGTACAAGGTTCACCGATTAAATAAACACGAGTTTTAGAACGAGTTGAAAACATTTTGAATAAACTGTGCTGTTCAAAATAACGTAACAGCTGTACACTGCTATTGTGAATGAACATTAGGTGGTGCAAATAATGAAAATGTGGTGCATACAAACGTGAACGACTCTAATGAACATATATAAATAGACAATTCACAATGAAATAAGGTACGTTACGTTGACTATAACAGCAATATCTTTGTCATTTTTAATCCGAATTTAGAGATTTTGGCATTTTGGAAAGGTAATAAAGCGTCTTTGTAGGAAAAAAACCATTTTATATTTGGGTTTATAGTTTTTATACACTAGGGTGTTTACAACGGAAAATTTTGGCAAAATACCAAAATTCAAAACTTTGAAGGGCCAGGGAAGCTCAAAATTCATCAAATGAGCTGAAATTTTTTCTGGATTAGTTCTTCCATTAACCTCAAAAAATGAGCCCGGGGAGCGGGATTCGGAGGCAACTTCAAATAAGGGCCAGTCTAATAACCATTGATCAAAAATAAATTGAAAACTTGTTGATGTGCAAGATCCACCTCTGGTGGATATTCAATACACGTTTTTTGTTTTTCTCTCCTTTTTATATTTTTGTGTATTGAATATCCACCAGAGCATAAAAATTATAAATGAACTTTTTTTAAATTTTAATTTGGAAAATCAAATTTCAGACCATGGTTTCATGGTTTTACATTTTTGCCAACAATGGAAATTTTGTTTATCCAGTGCTTGTACGACACTTTTTGAACATACGGTCCCTTTGTCCAATGATGTTATCATTTTGGGGTTGGGAAAACACATATTGCCAACACTTGTGCAACCTGTTAAAGTGCTTTGCCAGCTGTGGTGCGTTTGTTTTTTCTGACTGGGTTTATTCTAATACATATATATGAAATTTTAATTTTGTAAATTAACCGATTTTAATTTTTTTTGCAAAATATCGAGTATTTTGACCATTTTTTAAAATTGTTATATGGTAACCCTGACTTTATAATTTTTATAAGTATTTTAGTAATTTAATAAAAACTAATCATTATTTCTGGTTTGAAAAACGAAAAAATTTTGGAATATTTTAAAACTTTATGATTTAAAAAATTCATGGTCTATCGATCAGATTATCAAAAACTATGCACTACTGATGAACTAATTTTTAGCTGAGAAAACATTTTCCTATTGTCTCATCAACATAACAGTAAAAAAATATGTAAGATTACGCTTTTATATTTTTAAATAACTTTTGAAAAGGTCCATCAAAAAATGTTAAAAATTGATTTTCCAAATAATATTTGGCAACTCTGAACAAGAACCTTCCACAAGTTTTATTAACGCTTGTAGTGAATATGATTAATTAGTTAAAGGTTTTTAAAACCGCTTAATTATTATTATCAATTAAATATTAACCGTTTAAAAGTACTGGGTTGGAAACGGAACACTTCGTCAATAATGAGTTAATAGTTTTTGTTTGTTTTTCATACTGTAAAATACGAATAGTAAAATTCTCTATTGAATAATTTTATTTGAATGTTTTATACGAACTAAAAAATTTAAAAAAATCAGTCCCAAAATCCCGAAATAGTGTTATTTTTCGGAGTTTCGCAGTTTTTGAAATCCTGAATCCCGTGATTTATAAAAATCAGTCCCGTTCGACAGCCCTAATAGTCCCACACATAGACACATCGTCTTTTTTTACGTAGACAAAAAATATTTCTAAACTAACAGTTTTAACGTTTAACATACTTTTGAATTAACTTTTTTATGAAAAGAAATAAACCCGTAAAAATGGCAGCAAAAAAGCTATTTAAAATTAGTTGTAAATGACGTTGCAGAAAAGCTGCTGATATTAGCATAAGATATTATATAAGAACAGCAAAGTTAATCTGTTAAATATACAAATTTTAGTTATATTTGAGCTGTCGCAATCAGCAACAATTTTTTTTAAATATTAGTAAATTTTGGATTATTTTTTTATACGAATAAAATCTACCCTTCTAAAATCAGCAATATACTATTTTTAATCAAGCATTTCTGTTAGTTTTAGTAGAACGACTGTTATTTGCATTCAACTAAAATTTTACTTAAACATAACAGAAATTTTGCTAATATAATTTGTTTTGCTACAAATATTTAGCAAACATTGTTGCTGAGAGTAAATTGTTATTTTCAATTAACTAAAATATAGCTCAATTATAACTAAAATTTTGTATATTTAGCAGATTTATTTTTGATATTCTTGACTTACTAAAATTTTGCAAACAAATTCTGCTAATTTTAGCAATTATTTCTGCAATGCTACTTTTAGCTAATTTTTAGTAGTTTTTCTGCTATTTTACAGGATTATTTTTATGAGTGTATGTAAATAAATTTTTCATCTAACAAACTTATTGTGACTTCGCCATTATAAATACTAAAGAGAAGAAAATTCCCAGTGATTCTTAGACTACCAACTAATGCGTACACTCAAAAAATAAGTTAGTAGAAAAAGTTAGTAAAACGTCTTGTAAATCAGGTATGCTATTTTTTAGCAAATATTTTGCTAAAATCGGTGTTTTCAGCTAAAATTTTTGTTATACTTATTCACTTACTGTTTTATACTAATGCTTTACTAATAACTACTGTTTTACTAATTAATTTTGCTAAAAAAATTGTGCTGATAAGCAGATGTCGCGGCATGTCAAGATGTAGTAGAGAAGAGGAAAATGATATTAAAAAGTACAACTCTAACAAGACAAGTAAAAAATCAACATGAAAAAACATATACAGACATGTAGACAGAGTAAAGAGAAAGACAAAACACACATCTTAGGTAGATTGTATGGTTTTCTTTTTCTTATTGCAAAAAAGGGTTGTTTTTTTCGTTTCGTTTGTTTTGTTTATTTTTTCGTTTCGTTTCTAGAATTATCTTCGGCATTTTCGTCATAGCATCATTAAGACAACCAGTGATGTAAGTAGTTGAAAGAAAATTTTTGTTATGTTATATATATTTATTTCTATATATTTTCAGATATTAAATTAATTCATGTCGTCAATGTGGGAAAATTAAAATTGTTATATTTCGTTATATAGTAATTATTTTTTAAAGAATCACAAAAATGTTTTATGATTTTCAGCAAATAAATTACTAAATTACAATTTTTCTACAAATTTTTTGCGTTTTTTTCAGTCTACTAAAATTCAGCAAAAAATT